>OY728131.1:1842082766-1842119676 GCA_963277665.1 Viscum album
TTACGAGAAATTGTCGACGTGTAAGTTCTTGACACAAGAAGTACACTTCCTTGGGCACTTGGTGTATCAATATGGAGTGTCATTGGACCCGTCAAAGGTGGAGGCAGTTGTTTCTTGGGCAGCACCCAAGGGCGTGGCAGAAGTTCATAGTTTCCTGGGGTTGGCAGGTTACTATCGCAGGTTCGTTTCAGACTTCTCTCAAGTTGCTGCACCATTGACAACTTTGACAAGGAAGAACCAGGTCTTTCTATGGAGTGAGTAGTGCCAGAAATCTTTCGACTACTTGAAGGAGAAGTTGGTCAGTGCTCCCGTACTCGGGTTTCCAGACGAAGGGTTGTTGTATGAGGTGTTTTGTGATGCATCTGGCCTTGGTCTGGGGTGCGTGCTGATGCAGAAGAAGGTGGTGATCTATTATGGGTCTAGGCAGTTACACCCTAACGAGTGTAACTATGCCACCCATGAAATAGAGCTTGCAGCAATAGTGTTCGCACTGAAGTTGTGGAGACATTACCTCTTTGGGGAGCGCTTTGTGGTCTTCTCAGATCACAAGAGCCTACGTTATATCTTCTCCCAGTGTGTCCTGAACTTACAGCAGCGGAGATGGGTCGAGTTTCTCCAAGACTATGACTTTGAGATCTCTTACACTGAAGGTAAGGGAAACGTTGTGGATGATTACTTGAGTAGGAAGTCGCATCAGAAAGTAGTTCAGGAATCCACTGATGATTGGAAGGTGATTGGAGAGTTGGATGCCTTGCACTTGGATGCCAGGGTAGAAGGTGTTAGAGGCTGTTTGTTTCAGGTGACGTTGCATTACTCCTTGTTGCAGCAGGTGGAAGAGTCTCAGTGGGGGGACTCCGAGGCGGAAGTGATGAGGGATCATGTCAATCAAGGGAACGCCCCAGAAGGATGGTCAGAGGACATCCGACATCAGATGCTTTTCCATGGAAGTTCGTTTTTCCCGGAGACAATGCGTGAGGGAGTTCTCCATGAGTTCCATAGCTCAGCCTTGGCGGTACATCCAGGAGTTTTGAAAATGTACCAAGGCCTGAGGGAACATTTTTGGTGGCCCGGGGTGAAATGGGCAGTGGCAGAGTTTGTGGCTAAATGCCTAGTGTGTCAGCAAGTGAAGGCTCAACACCATGTTCCTAGTGGTTTCTTGCATCCTTTAGATGTCCCCGAGTGGAAGTGGGATGACATCTCAATGGACTTCGTCACAGGACTACCCAGAGCTCAGGGTGGTTATGATGCTCTCTGGGTAGTGGTTGATCGACTGACGAAATCAGATCACTTTCTAGAAATTATGGAGTCAGGCCCGGTGAGTACCTTCGCACAGAGGTATGTAGACGAGGTTGTGCGGTTTCATGGAGTCCCAAAGAATATCGTCTCAGATCGGGATACTCGGTTTACCTCACGAGTCTGGAGGGGGTTACAACATGCTTTTGGCACCCAGTTATGCCTTAGCACTGCTTTCCACCCCCAGAACGATGGGTAGATGGAGCAGACTGTCTAGACGTTGGAGGAAATGCTGCGAGCATGCATTCTGGATTTCAGAGGATCATGGGTATGACACTTACCTTTAGTAGAGTTCGCCTACAAAAACAGCTTCCACTCTACTATTGGCATGACACCGTTTGAGGCATTGTATGGAAGGCCATGTCGTTCAATGATTTGCTGGGCAGAGGTTGGTGAGACAAGTGCTCTTGGGCCAGAGGTAGTGTAGAGCACCACAGAGATAGTCTAACTTGTACGTGAGAGGATGAAAGAGGCTCAGGACTGACAGAAGTCTTATGATGATCGTCAGAGGAGTCCCTAGGAGTTCGAGGTGGGAGATCATTTGTTTTTGAAGGTTTCCCCTCGATGGGGGCTGCGGAGGTTTGGGAAAGGGAGCAAGCTCTCACTTAGGTTCATCGGACCTTTTGAGGTGCTGAGGCGAGTTGGCGAGGTGGCATATCAGCTGGCCCTACCACCTTAGTTGGAGAAGGTTCATGACGTCTTCCACGTCTCCCAGCATGGTCGGTACTTGCACGACGACTCACACGTTATTGACTGGGGAGAGTTAGATATGGGAGACAACATGACCTTTGAGGAACGACCAGTCAGAATCGAGGATCGTAAAGAGAAGGTGCTCCGTGGATGAACCATTCTGTTGGTTCTTGTGTTGTGGAGGCATGGCGGCCTCGAGGAGAGCACTTGGGAGCGGGAGACCCAGATGCACGCTCAGTACCCAGAGTTGTTTTGACTTGTGTTTTCCCTTGTTCTTCTGAGCTTTGTGTTGATTTTGTACTCTGTACCTTTGATATATATGGAATGCATGGCTTGTCGGTTGTGAGACCTTTTGTTTCCTTGTTCTCTGGAAGTGTGTGACATGTCCGGATGTGTGGGGAAAGGGAAAAACCTGACCCTTAACTGAGACGCATTAATGCAGATGTGATTGAACCAGTTCGGGTGAGTCAGTGCCACCTAAAGCGGATAATATCTCGACATAGAAGAAGGAATTTTTCCCCAAAACCACGTGTTCGGGCAGTGTGTTGGCTGTGCGGTGTTAGGGGTAGTGTAAGTTGGAAAATCCTAATGTATGAAAGCAGGAAGACCCAATTCATAGTCAAGACACATTAATGAGGATGCAATTAAACCCGAGCAGGAGAGTTAGTGCCACCTAAAGTGGATAATATCTCGACATAGGAGAAGGAATTCCTAACACATATGATTAGGGTTGTTGGTTGGGTTCCTGTTATAACGAGAACCCTAAGAGGTATCTTGTTGGGTTTCCTCTGGGTTGTTTTTTTCTGAATTCTCAGGGATGAGAATGTTTTAAGAGGTATCTGATGTAATGTCCCGGAACTCTCCGACCCATTCCTTTGTCAAAAATAAGGTCAAGAAGTGTTCTGGAGGGTAAAATGGACTTTTCCCACACTTTCCAGATTTTTGCAACTACACACCGTGTAGTTTAAGTACACGCCATGTACCCCCTTTCTGGGTATACCCCGTGTCGTAGGTCGAGTCCTCGCCGTGTGAAGTAAATGAGTACACTCCGTGTAGTGTAACTATATGCCATGTACCCCCTTTCCGGGTATACCCCATGTTGAAGGCCGTGTCCTTGCTGTGTGGAATAATGGGTACACACCGTGTGTCCAATACTACACACCGTGTAGTCCTTCCCTGCGTACGCGTTACCAGTCAATGGCCGTGTGCCGTGTTGGAGCTGTGTCCCTGCCATGTGCAATAAATGGGTACACGCCGTGTGTCCAAACTACACGCCGTGTAGTCCCTCACCGCGTATGCGTTACCCTCAAACCGTGTGCTGACCAGTCAACGGCCGCAGAGCCATGTTGGAAGCCGCATGGAGATCGTGTGAATTAACCAAGTACACGCCGTGTACCATAAAGTACATGCCATGTACTTTTTCTTTTCTCACCTATAAAAGGAGGGGTCCCCTCCTCCTTTTCAACTCACTCCTCTCCTCCCCATTCCTCTGAGCAGAGTTCTCCAAGAGACTCAAAGGCTCATTCTTCCATAACTTCTTCGTTCGAGCTCTGATTTACGATCCGTCAGTAGCCACAGGATCGTAATGACGAGGCGAAACTTCCGAGATTGGATTCGTTGTCTTTCCTTTGGCTTTTCCTTTCCAACTTCCACCCGAGGAGGTTTTTCCAGGACCCGACAGAAGGGACGGATGCCGACAGACGTCCTCTAAGGTTGATCTGGGGGAGCGTTGCGATCAGAACCTATTGAGGTAGGGATCTTACCTTCATCTCTCTAGTTTGTGCATCATACGGGGTGGGTGTTCTCTTGTTTATGAGAAACACTTTTGATCCGGTTTGATAAAGATAATAATTGGCTTATATAACGGGGTTGGGATGTTTCTGATTACTGTTACCTTACTTTTTATATCCTGTGATATTATGTTATGAATTGAAAAGGCTTATGCCTACTGAAAATCATGGTCGTTGGGGGCCTTTTCTTGCGCAATTAAATGTATCCCTATCTTTCTAGACCGTTTTTGTAAATGGAAACTTTGTGGAATGTGGAAAATTGGGTAATCACGTAAAGTTGGTTGATTAAATGAAAATATGGAAACCTTGTGTGATCACCCCGGTTAAACAAAAATGGAATAATAAACATGTGGGTTTTGGCTTGAATACTGGTGTGTGAAAGGGAGGGGTGAATCCTGGGTTGTTACAAATAGAACGGGCAACGGGGCTGCGATAAATGGTATTAAAGGGATAATGATGTACGGTGTAGTTGTGTTTATGGCAGTTGGCAGCGGGGCTGTAGGGATGGGTTTGAATGTGAACGAACAGTGGGTTGTGAATAACAAATAAAAAGTGTAAGAGTTAATAAATGGTGGGTCATGTTAATGGAATGAGATTAATAATCAATGGTTTGGTTGGTTGATAATAAGGGATGTGTTGTGCTGCTTGTGTTTTCCTAACTTGATTTGTGGATGGCAGGGATATGTTTTACGAACGATTGATGTGGTTGGTTGTGGATAGTTTCCCATTAGTTAGGGAACTAAATAAACTAATTCTGCTGAAACGTGAAAACCTAAATGGGGTTGGGGTTTTTTGTTGTATGCATGCTTCATAGTAGCAGTGCCGAGGCAGGTGCTCAGTTTCTCTGTTTAGAAGCCATAGTTTGGGCTATGTGTTTGGTATACATATATATATATCTGTATCTTTTGTGTTTTGTTGCACCCCACCCATATTGAGCACTTAGTGCCGAACACTCCCATTTCATGGGAGAGGGTGTTTTCCCTTAGTTACTAGCTCCTTCCTGCTCCTTCTCCCCAAGGTTGTGATGGCTTGAGGTGACCTTACACCTAAGAATCTTCGGGTAGGTTTCAATTGGGGTGGTTTTAGCCCAAGACTCTTTGGGCAGGTTCTACTATTTCCCAAGAATCTTCGGGATGGGGCCCAGGTGTGTGCGGGCAGGATACGTGGTTGTGAGGCCCAGGTGTGTGCGGGTGGGATACGTGGTTGTGAGGCCCAGGTGTGTGTGGGCGGGATACGTGGTTGTGAGGCCCAGGTGTGTGCGGGCGTGATACGTGGCAGTGAGGCCCAGTTGTGTGTGGGCAGGATACGTGGTTGTGAGGCCCAGGTGTGTGCGGGCGGGGAGAGTGTGGCAGCGTCAGGACGTTCGCCGTTAGGAAGAGAAGTTAACTAAAGGGAAATGGTGCGGGGTACCCAATACTCCTGTTCTTATATACTACTACCTGTTTTGATTATGTTTTTAGTGAGTGTGGCTGGTGAGGTTGGGTGGATAGAATTTCCTTGCTAGGTTTCTTCTGTTGTTCTCACAGGACATTAGGATGTCTCCCCACTTGTGCACGAGAGCTTTAGGTTTCCCTACTGTGTATACTTGTATGCTCACCCTACATTTACTTTTAGACTTCCAGGAGGACTACTAGGGCCGTGCGGGACCCTACTAATCCGACAGTTAGAGTTTTTTCTATTGTTGTACTTTTTTTTTCTTTTGGTATTGTACATTGAGCTTTCTTGTACTTGTACCTTGTTATAAAATTGTTTAAACATGAATGTGGTCTTGGTTTGGGTTTATTTCTATACACTTGTTCTTTTCCTTTTTGGTGGTTGAATTGTCCTATTTTCCTGATCCTAAATAAATAAAAAGGGTAATGCCTCCCATATTTGTGAAAACTCATACCGTTGGTGCTAGTCGCCACCCCGGGGCCTACTGGAGGTGGGACTCGGGGGGTCATTATCTCCCTTTCACCATTGCCAGCTTAGGAGGGGAATCTTTGGTGGGAGGGGGTCGTGACATTATAATTTATATAACATATGAATTTATCCTATTTTTAGAGTGTATTTTGAGAAATAATGACCAAATTATTGAAATTATGGAAACTTTGTTGTATTTTTTAATATGACCATTATATTAATTTATGAAAAGGATAAATACAAATTGTCACTCTCTTGACTTTTATAATAAAAAATATTTTATCATAAGTATAAAAAGAAGGTTATTTTAGTTAGAAATGTTTATTTGAAATATTATTTTTTATGGTAATTCATTTATAATTTTTTTTATGAATAATTACCATAAATGCTCATGCAATTCCGACATAGTATTTATTAAATTAATAGAATAATAAAAAATATAAAAAATATTAAATGTAATACAATTTAGTTTAATAATTATGTTCCATAAATTTTGTAGATAAATATAACATATTATTGAGGATTTAAAGGTTTATATTCAAATTATTTAAATATATTGATGACATTAAAGTCATTGAAAAAGAAAAATTTCCAAAATGACATTAATGATATTTTATGAAAAATAATAAATTATTAAATTATGGTAAATAAAAAACATAAAAGAGGGTATGTATAATGATAAATGGTCAAAACTTTCATCCCTTTTCCATTTATAATATAATAATTAACTTATAAATTAAATTATAACACTTTAAGATTGAAATACTTGTTACCATATTTAAAGTTGAAATCATTAAATAAAGGGGTTAAACCAAATGATAAGGTTAACAAACACCAAAACCTATATAAATTTCATTGGATGATGAAATTTCAACCAGATTCTCTTTTTATTTAAATCTATATCCATTATTAGTTAATTTTATTAAGGATTTATTAATTATATTATAATATATTTAGTAATTCCATGTGTTTACCTTCCCTCCCTTATAAATTAACACCCCTTTAATTTTTTCTTAACACCTCCTTAAGCCATCTATATCAACCAACCTATAAAAAAATTTATTATAAACATCTTGTAAATTGAATTTGAGATTTTTTTAATTCTTGAAATACCATTACAAGGGTCCTTAATAAAGGATATAAAGGAGGCCTACCGAATAAGAGTATGTTAAATCACATTAAAGGAAAGTTTAACTTGAGGCAATGGATTTTCACTTCACTTTTATTTATTTTTGACATATTCTATATTCCCTACTTTTTTATTTTATGTTTTGTATATACTAACCAGGAATTTATTTTGTCATTGTTCTAATAAAAATTATTGGGATATTCATAACCATCTAAGGTTCTCTCTCTCATGACAGTTTTATTAGAATTATACCAAAGAGGAAATAGATTTATGTTATGATTTCATTTTTTATTTTGACTATTTATGATAATGTTTATGATGATAAAATTTAATGACATGTCTCTCAATAATATCATGAATTTTATTATCCTCTGTTTATTTCAATATATTACATTTTTCCTTTCATTTTCCTCTCTTTAAGAACTCAATACACTGAAATAATGTATTTAAAAAAAACTGACTTTATTTATCTCTATGATGAAAAATATTTTTTCTTACATGTCCATGTTTTTTGAAAATGATTCACGAATGGTTTCACTAATTTCCTAGGAATGTTTAAGTTAATTTTACCCATTTTTGAAAATTTAAAATATGGTACTAATGGAATCTACTTTCAATTTTTTTAGAAGGTACTTTTGAATTTTTACCTAAAATGTGAAAGGAATATTTTTTTAATATACATGATAAGAACATAATTTCTATTCACCATGAACACTAAATGTTTTAAATATTATTTATAATTTTCTATTTTCTTTTATGTTAAAATGTTTTCCTTAATATTTTTGAAATATCTAGATTTTAAATAAGTTGTTTCAAAATTAAAAGGTTATTTTCCTCAAGAAATGTTTCTAAGTGATCATATAATGTCATTTTCATACATAATAGAAAAATTTTATGCTACTCATGTTTCAATAGGGATACAGTTCTATGGTACCATCCTTATTGTTTCTCTAGATGGTTTATTTCTATGATGATGAGATTTTTATAAAAACAATTTTCTTTTATACTGGTTAAGTTATGATTAAATGTTAAAAACATTCATGATATTGTTCTGTAAGTATGAATAGATTATGATTATATGATGGGTGTGTCTGTTATATTCCTTTAGTACATTAGGAAAATTTGTATAACTCATGAGATAAATATTTTATCCATGAACCTAATTTCATATTCAATGTTTTATATATTCACCTAGTTTTCATGTCTATAAGATTATGTATAGACCATGTTTCATGTCTATAAGATTTTGTGTAGACCAGGATTTCATGCCCAAAAATATTATTCTCGTTCTGGTATTTATTTCTATAATATTATGTATGGACCTAGTTTCATGTCCATTAGTTTATATATGGGAATTATTTCATGTCCTTAACATAATAAGTGAACCTGTTTCAATATACAAATGTTAATGAAATTACTTCACATGTATTTTAATTCATAAGGGTTGTAGTCAAATTATATTTATTTTTTCCTAAAAAACACCTGATACTGAGACATAGTATAGTGGTAGTGCGGGGTCGATCCCATGAGGAATTGAGATGGCATCAAGAACCTATGTCTTACAAATATATTTATAAGAGTCCTCATGAGTTTGGTCATGTTTGGGAAAACATACCCTAAAGAATTGTGAATTAGGAACCAAGATAAGGAAAGAATCATGGTAAATTTTTAGGTATCAGGTAAAAGATAATCTCTATCCTAACATGGTATGGTCTTAATATCTAGGCTGTGAAGTAAGTAGAGGTTTACAGATGACTATGGAAAAATAAACTAGTTCTACCTAGTATAAGTCTACTAATTGGTCTATAATTATCACATATTAAGTTCATTAATCTTATATTATAAGAAAATTAGTGTTATAGGCTATTGTTCATAGACTAATCTACTCCAATCATGTCAATTTCATTCATTCGAACTTCCCATGGTCAGTGTCGCTCATACAAATTGGATAAACATTTATTGTTTAACCTGATCACTATTCTTAGGATCACTATATTGATAATTAGATATTAATTAAATTCAAATACCCTTACTCTCAACCCCTAACCTAGGCAGTTTATCCATACATGGTAGAATTGATCTAGAATGGGTAAAATATTAAAAACAAGTTGAGTTTCGAAATAACAATTGGGTTTGAACAATTGAAGATCATAAAAATATTGAAAGTTATCAATTAATGAAAACTCAATCATAATTTAGCAATATATATTGATTCAATCACAATTATTACAATTTACTTTCTTGAAACAAGAACAAAAACAATCACAAAAAAGGTTCATTGATGATTGATGTTCAAAGCAATGAACATTTGAAGAATGGTGTTGGTGATATCAAAAGGGATGAAGAATGTTGTTGAAATCGATCTATAGTGCTTGTATTAAAGTAAAATAATAAAAATAATAGAAGAAACTCAAGTTTGGGTAGAGGGAGTAAAAGGGAAAAGAGATAAATTTAAAATTAAATGAATTATGTTAGCTCCCATTCCTGTGCATGCCTACTGTATATATATAGATAAGAAATTATACAATGTGTAATGGTTATTAATGTTGTGTAAAGAAGATCCAATATTTTCTCCATTGATTTTGAATCTGTGTGTATCTTTCATAAATCTCATTTGAGAATGGGAATTTTCTACCTTCTCACATCATGTAATTTCATGTCAAATCATGTAGCTTCATTTGGATAGATCAGTTGGAGACAGAAATGTGATTGGAATGTTACACATTGTGGACTGGTGATTCACATCATGTAAGGATGGTTCATGTCGTGTAATTATTATTCACTCCGTGAAACTTTTCACAGCTTTGAAATTATTCATGACTTGACTTCACAGCTTCCAGCATGTGGTGAAATGATATTACACATCATGTAATGATGTTTCACGATGTGTAATAGCCAATTTTCCTCCATTTCATTATTATTTTTTTATACCTTGATAGCCTATTTCCTATAATAATGAACACATAACAGGTGTATTATCGAGTGAAACATTGAAAAACCTTAATAACAAAACACTAAAATGAATATATGATTTCATATTATTAAATTCCCCCACACTTGAACAAATTATTTCCCTCAAGAAAAAATATATCTATAAGAATTTCAATGGGTAATAAATTTTTATGACTAGAAACATTCATTATATCCATACAAATAAAATTAAGTGTAAGTAACAAAATATAGTGTCTAAAATCATCCCTGCATAAAAAATTAGTCATGTCCCATAACTGAGTTCTTTAAACAAATTATTCATCCTTTTATTAAATAATAGTAAATGTTCCTTTAACTACATAAAAATGTTAAATTTACCTCACAATAAATTTTCTATCATTACTTAGGGCGAAATTAAATTGGAGTTATGGTCATACCCTAAGTACATTCTCCTAACCATAGGCTTTCATTGGTTATATCGTATCCACTTTGTAAATATAAATAAAAAATCAATCATGAGGGTTTCATCAATTAGGTTCTAATGACTCTGAGGCTATGGGAAGGTGGGTAAAAAGTAAAAAACAAGATTAAAAAAGAGTGTAGTATTTGAGTATAATTCATGAATTTCATGAAAAGTGTAATTAAATTACTCCTACATTGCTAATAAATTCTACACTCTCGACATCTCAAGATGAATCCATATACATATATCAAGTGAGTGAAAAAATGTATCATGTTCAATTATTTTGGTTTTTTATTTTTATTTTTTCAAAATTCTTGTCTATTCCAGATATCACATCTATCCCCTAACCACATATAATCATTCAAGAGATTCATCAGTCTAGAAATGGTGACTCTTGACCTTCCTAGAACATAAACCAATTATTATTTTATTTTTTTTTATTTTTTTAAAGGAACATTATATATGTGAAGTATAAAAAATTAAACATAGATCTCGATCAAACCGTCTGGTGAGAAACACAATACATATGCCTACCAGAATCATCTCATGCAGGCAGAAAACTTCCCCCACACTTATTCACAGTAAATTCATGCATTACAAAAATATTAGGGTAGGAAGGGATAACTACAGTGGAATAGTTTCATACTATAAGTTCATTCATGTAAAATATGAGATTAATGAAAGAAAGATTTAAGGCGGCTCTCAGGAAAAGTAGCTCAATAAAAATTTCCTCAATAATTTTTAAATTGTATTTTTTTAATCATATCCTCAATAAGATCTCAAGGGAAGTTTTGATAGGTTTACATGTCTTATGTTTCACTTAAGAAATATGACCAAAAATATATATAAAATTTTAGGATCAAAATCCTCTCAGTAATGGGAGAAAATATAGAAACTAGAAATCACTAAGTGTGTAAAACCAAGTAATAATTAAATTAATGGTAAATTCATAATTTTTTAATTTTGAGTTAAATTACTCTACTCTTAAATCATTCTTAAAACCTAAATAGAGGAAAATTTTCATTTCCATCAATTACCAACTTAAAATTGTTATTTATTTAAATGGGTAAAATGAGTTTCATGTTTAAATCGTACTTCTAACTAAAAAATGTATCCCAGAAAAAATGAGATTAGGAAAAAAATCAAGTGTATGGAAAGTAAAATCCATAAAAATTCCACCATAACTAAATGAGATAGTTTCCACACTATACATGGAGGTAATATGAGAGGGGTACGGATGAAAAATTTGTAGACATTGAAATAGTGATTTTTAAATGAAATACTAAGGTGTTGAGAGCTCCCTATAATAATTTTCATGGCATGGGGGAACATGGTCAATTTCGATTTGAAATTGGGATACATTCAAAATGGTTTATAAATAAAAATCATACACAAGATACAGAATTAGTCCAAAGGTTTGAAACATTTTTAAGAAGTAAAACAAGAAGGTGAATAATGTTATTATCAATGAAACATATTTTATTTAAATTCAGGCATCTTTATAAAATAAAGCTCGAAGGAACTAATGATGAAAAATAAAAAATTTAAAATGATGTTTAGGAAACAATAATAAATATAAATATGAGAAAAATATATGAAATATGGGTTACCTCCCATAAATCTCTAACAAATGATTTCATCTTTTAGGTAGATGAAGAAAAGTATCGGGCAGTTACGACAATCAGCTTAGTATCTCCTCTATCATCTATATCTACCTGTCACAGTGTCTACTAGATCCCATGATCTTTTAGTAGGATTGATAACTTAAGGATAATATTGAGCATGGATATAGTGAGGAAGGAATTCAATCTATGCTCATGGTGGTGGTTACGGATCATGAATCTCATGTTATAGATCCTAAAGTTGACTCTAGATCTTAGCCAAGTACTGGGTCACTCATCAAACAAGGACAGATGGCGTTATAGGTTCATTGGAAACAATAGATGAAAAATAGGATCTACACATGGATTCTATAAAATTATAACTATTTGAAAAATAATTTAAGTAAAATGTAGAAAATTTAATTTCCCATATATAGATAAAGTGTAATAATAAAAAATTAAGGGAAATACATACTAAAAATAAAATCATCAATTCATAATATGTATGAACCAAACAGATATGTGAATGATGGGAAACTAAGATAATCTTGTAGAATCAAAAATCTATTTATTGTCCACTCTCAATCAGAGGGTGGATGTAGATATCCTATGTGGCTAATGGAAGTGATGTTATAAAGGGCTAGTGAGTCATATACTAAGGGCGGTGTCGTGGTGTTGGAATGATGAATATGGGTAGGTGGTGGGGAGGTGATGATTCTCAGTGGTTTCATGTGTCTAGAAGATCGATAGAAAATGGCACATCAGTGGATGGGGTGGTGGATGGACCCTTTTCCTATCAGTCCTGCTCTATATGTTACACCTTCCTGGTAGCAGGGTCTAAGAGGTCTAATGGTTAGTCTTCCAGGGCTGTTGGTGGGAATGGAGTTGTAAAATAGTATGGGCCATTGGGGTCTAGTGGTGGTTGAGATCCTTCAAGAGATAAATGTGGTTGAGAGGGGTGAAATGGGATAGCTCTGCAAAAGGAATTTGATGATTCTTAGAGATCCATCATAGATTCTCCATGATGAAAATTTTTAGGGCCTAGATAAATTTTGGGAAGGAATGGGTGGGTGGAGAATTAGTGTATTTTGTGGTGCGAGAGTTAGAGTTATGGGTGGTAGGGGATGGAGGTGAAGTGGTGGGTGGAACAAGTGTAGGGTCTATTGCATGATCTCTTGGGGCCTCCTCAGTTAGCTCAGGGACTCCTGGGTCCATCGGTATGTTTCATCATCCTTAACTAAGAGATTCATCTTGGGTAAAATTTTGAATTCAATGGACTCCATAGGACCAATGGAGGTGAGTGGAAGAGTAGCGACAAACACTCCAAGATGGAGGGCAAGATGAGTGATGAAGAATCCTCTCGTCAATGTTACTCTCTCCCACTATGTGTGATCTCTTTAGTAATATACGAACTGATCAGCCATGTTGATGGTAGGGCCACCGATGGATTCTTCCAAGATGTTGATGTGAATTTGGATCACACTACCATTAGACTTAGACCTGAAATACCATGCATGAGTCAAGGCTTGATGAAGGATCATGAGTGTTGGGATGGGTAGGTAGGTCAACTTGGTGATCCTGTGATCATTCTTGTTGTAAACATCCCATGGGATCATCCTCCAAATTCTCTTTGAATAATATCTTGGAGGCTTGAGATGTATGGTATAAAGTACCTTACATGCAGTGAAGTCCTCTGGGAAAATTTCAAGGCCTATCCCGTATTTTTGAAATTAAATCCCATGAAGTATTCCACCTATTCTGAAGTAGATGTTATCCCATGTAACCTCAAAATTTGGAGATAGACTCCAGAACCATCTCTTGATACGTCTCCTCACGTATCTCAATAATGGATGAAATATGGAGGCACTCAAGAAGCTGGATGACCCCCTGGATGATATGAAGACGAGCAAGGATGGCCTTGTCGATGGTTTTGTTGGTACTCATTGGCTTCACCTACTGCCGATTGTGAGATACATGAGGATTTGGGTTGGAGAAATGTATTATGGGGTGTATATATGGGTTTTCATCCCCAAACGATTCACTAGAGATGGATTGGGAATCCTCCTTAGAAACAGGCTTTGCATGAGCTATAGCTGAAGGTGAGGGAGATGCTACCTGATGTAGTAGGGGTGTGAGATGTACAACAACTTATGGATTATTCACCAGAGGTGGATCATTGTGGTTATTCATGGATTATATAGGTACATGGTGTATATTTGAATTTCATTCCATTATGGGAGTAGGTTAGAGGTAGGGGTAGTTAGAAGACGGGGTTCAGGTGAGATGGTGGAGGGGGTTTGGTTTTTTCCAACAGGGAAGATACTAGGGGGTGTGCATCCAAGAGGGTGGGATGGGGAGGTATGTCCATGTCCATGAAGGAGTGAGGAGGTAGGGGATTGGAAGAGAAGGTGAAGAGGAGGTGGTGGGTTATGTAGCCAAAAGGGTGGGAAGGGTATGGGTCATGAGAGTAGTGTGGCTGAGAGGGAGGTATGGGTAGGGGTCATAGGAGGGACGGGTCACGGAAGGGAGGGGTCAGTTCAGGCCATGAAACCTAGGTTCACTACCTATTTTTTTAAAATAGGTGTGAGTAATTACATGAAATGTAAATAAGTTTCACATCATGTAATTCTGAGTTTTATGAATGTTTTTCTGTAAAAAGTACACGTCATGAAACATGGTTAAAAGACGTGTAACTAGTCATTTTTCTCAATTTCTAGTTTAAACCCCGATCCTTTTCTCCCATAATGACCTAAATATTCTTAAGGATTATTCTAATCTAATATAGCCTAAGGTGACCTATCATAGGCTTCCACCTAGTCAGTGCTTCCATTAATGTTGATATCTTGATGCTTTGAGGCTCATATGAATTTTAGGCTGACAGTACAACCTTCATGGAAGGGTTATTGATATATTTTTAATCTTTGACCATTGACATTGAATATTGGTATACCTTCCATATAAATTTCAATAGTCCAACAAGGGAAACCTGAACAACTTTGAGGGGTCATGAAAATCTGCATTTCAGTTTCCTAAGGAACAATTTTAATCTCGAGTTGAATAATAGGACCATATTTCATAGGACAGAGATGTGTCTTTCAATGGGTTGATCATTCCATTTCTTTGTTTTTTCATTGTATATCTTGTAATTTTTATAATAATATTTTCTAATTTGTTCTAATTTATCCAATTATAGCATCCAGGCCTCTCTAGCGTTTTGAGAATCCAAAATGATCTTCTTAATTTCCCATTAGGAGTGATGCTCTAATTCAACTGGAAGATGAAAAGTTTTTCCATAAAAAAATTAGAAATATGTGTTACCAATGGTTGTTTTGTATACTGTTCAGCATGACTATAGTGAATCTTCCAATTTCAGACTCCAGTCACTTCAAATTATGTTCACTCTTCTCCACGATTTGTTTGATTTCCCTATTTGACAATTCAACTTTCCCACTTGTTTGTGGGTGGTAGCGAGTTACTATGTTATACCAGATTCCATATTTCTCTAGAAGTCTTTAACAACATTATTGGTAAAATGTGTTTCCTGAACACTAATGAGTAATCTTGGAAATCCAAATCTTGAAAAAAAAAATTATTCAAGAAGTTCATGAACACTATTGTTTTATAATGTGATGTAGTCTCAACTTATATGAAATAAGGGATGTAGTCAACACCAACATGGATATAGGACTTTATATGTGAATTTGAATGTGGTCCCATGAAATCTATTACCTATAAATAAAATATTTCGACTTCCATGTTTGGGTTTTGTGGAATTTTTTTTCTTTTTCTAATGGCTTCAGTTCATTGGATATTATCACAACTTTGAAAATAATCCCTCACATCTTGGTGTTGCATGGGATAGAAAATTAAACTTTGTAGGATATTTTATAACGTGATTTCAAGTCCATGATGTCCTCTATATGGTGACATATGACACATGCCTAGTACAACTCTGATTTCATCATCTGGAAAGCAGCGTCGCAACAATACATCAATACTGCTCTTAAATATGAGTGGTTCATCCTCGTAATAGTGTGATGCTTCATCTAAAAATAGTGTTCTTTAATGGTAAGAAAGGTCTTTGTGTAAATATTTCATTGAGATATATTTATCAATATCTAAAAACCATATTTGTACCTTTATGTTGAAAAGGGTTTCATTAGGAAATTCAAATTAGATTTTGATCTCATCATCGTCTTTTATGAGTGGATGTGGAAGTCATGATAGAGGATTAGTGATCATATTTTCTATAAATTTGGTGTCCTTGATGGTTATGTAAAACTATTAGAGAATAAGTATCCAACTTATAAATATTGTCTTATTATCCTTTCTATTCATCAAATATCACATGGTATCATGAATAGTGTGCACAATCACCATGGAAAAAACCAAATAGGAATGGAATTTATCAAAATCAATCATAGATACTATGTTATCTTTCTTTGTAGTTGTGTAGTTAACATCAGATTCATTTAGAATATGACTAGCATAGTGAATTGGATATAAGATTTGACCATCTCATTTCCCTAAAATAGTGCCAACGGTGAATTTATTGGTGTCGCACATTAATTAAAACTCTTTATCCCAATCATGTGAAATGATTATAGGTTAAATTACTAGATTTTTCATTAAAGTTTTAAATTCCATTTGACATTCTTGAATTCCTATGGATTTTCCTTTTATAATAGGTGATTCATAGGCCAGGAAAATTTTCTGATGTCCTTCACAAATCGCCGATAGAATCCTGCATGGCCCAAAAATCTCTTTGTACCTTTTAATTTTGAATGATAAGGTAAATCTTTGATCACTTTTAACTTGGTAGGATCATTATCCATGAAATTCTTGGAAATTTTATATCCAATTACTATGCATCCTTGGACCATTAAGCGACATTTTTTCTAGTTTAAAACTAGACACTTCTCTTCATAGTTCTTTAGGACTAGCTCAAGATTTCTTATTCAGATTGCAAAGGATATTCCAGAAAATGAAAAGTCATCTATGAATATTTCGACGAATTCATCCTCCATATCATTGAATATATGTGTCATGCACCTTTGGAAGGCCTGTGATTCCTTTTACACACCGAATGACATGCACTAATCGGTGAAAATTCCAAATGGACAAGTGTATGTTTTCTTAGAATTATCATCATGGTTGACTGCAATTTGATTTATTTTTAATATCCATCCAGGAAATAATAGAATTTATTTTCTCTTAGTCATTTCATAATTTGATCCATAAAGGTCATGGAAAAATGATTTTTCAAGGTTGTTTTATTTGTATTCTTGTAGTCCACACATACTCTCTATCTAGTGTTGGTGCGAGTTGACATAATTTCATCTTAATTATTTTTTTCAACTATGAGACCATGTTTCATAAGAACTACATGTAGTGGTATCAGCACTCACTATTAGAGACCGAAAATATTATTCCATCATATAGAAGTATCAACACTTTTTTAACAACCTATTTCATTGGTGGTGTGAGTAACCTATGATGTAGACATCTGGGTTTTTTACATTTTTTATGTATAATTTTGTGGGTGCATAATATATGACTGATTCCTTTGGTATCAGAAACTCCCCAGGTGATTGAATTCTTTTGCCTTTTCAAGTCATCAACCAATTTTTCCTCCTACGACTGTGATATTTTCAAGTAAATTATAACTGATAGTGCATCAGTAATCTCTATAAAAGAATAATTGAGAGAACTCATAAGGGGTTTCAGTTCCATTTTTAGTGGAATAAAAACTGAAGATATGAAAGGTGTGACACTTTCTCTTATAAGAGGTTCTATGTAGTTTACTTCCTCAATGTCATAATCCTCATCCCCATCAGGTAGTATGTAATTAATTTCTTCTTCAATGTTTAAGTATCCTTCTCTTTGGTTAGTGAGAGATATTTCTTGACAATAAAAAGAATCATATATTTATTGTGCTACCATTTCTAGATTGGACAAAAAATTTTATTCACCAACTCATAATATATGTCTTCTTTGATTCATATCAATAATTTTTTATCAAGTTGATAGGAATGTTTGTAATAAGATGATTAGAATATCTCCTTCCACTCCACTATCAAAAATGAGGAAGTGCACTAGAAATATGAACTTTCAAACTTTGACTAAGAAGTCCTCAATAAGTCCTTGTGGATATTTTACTAAGCAGTCTGCTAATTAGTGTTCTACTCTGGTTGTTTTGAGTTCTTCATGCCCTAGATTTCAGAATACACTCATTGGCATGAGGCTGATAATGGATCCTAAATCACACAAAGCTCCTCTAAAGATACATTCTACACTTTTTCATGGAATTGAAAATCTCCCAAGGTATCTTTTTTTGGTGTTGTTTTCTACTAAAAAGAATTCTCACACTCTTCATTTAGTGAGATGACTCACATGGCTTTCATTTTCCTTTTTATGAAAGTTTCTCTTTATTAAATTTTTTGTAGCTAGGCATTTGAGTGATTGCCTCAGAAAATGGAATGTTGATATACAATTTCTTGAACATTTCAAAAAAATCATGTATTTACCTTTGAGTAATTATTTATTTTCTCTTTTTAGAAAATAAAGAGTTAGTTTATTGGCTGGTGGAGCAATATAAACATATTCCTTGCATTACTCAGGTGTTTGGGTTCTTAGGGGTGCCTCTTTTTTTATTTTTTTGAGAGGATCCATCAACTTATTATTTTATGACTTTTTATGTTTCTTGAATTCCTAAAAATTTATTTAATCTACCCCATATGCTTAAAAATAACCATAAATTTTCCACTCCTTAGAATCACTGCCTTTGCCTCTTTCCTTGGGTATGTCTCTGTATTACCAGGTAGAGTACCTTGTCAACTTTCTGACTAGGTCTTGGAGATCTGACCCATTTGACGATCAAGGTTTCAAAGTTCCACCCTTTTATTATACATTTAAGTTTCATGGGTTTCTATCCATTGATATTACTTTTGAAAAAAGGTTGAGAGAAGATTTTAATGAATAATTTTAAGAGGTACATATGGTTTTTGAGGTCTTGGTGGAGATGGTTAGAATTGATTTTGTGCTCTTGGAGGAAAGGGTTTTTGTTCTACTTGTTATGGTGGTTGGTAACATGATTCATTAGTTAATATTACGATGGTCCTTGATTCCTGAATGGTTCATGACCACTTCTTTCTTGTAAATACCACTGATTATTCTACTTTTGTTGTTTTGTGGGACTCTGTTGAAAATATTTTTGTTTCTATTTAAACTGTTGATTTTGATAATTGTAATTAACATAATTAAAACACAAGTTTGGTTGTTTGTTAATAGTTTTTGTGCAGTCTTAATAGAGATCCAGGTCACTATGCATTTTTCATGATGGAAATACCATTACATGAGTGGGAGGGGTGTGATGCAATAGGTAGTTTAAAGGATTCAATATTCTTGGTCAAGGAATCTACTTGTGCATCTAGTAGACTATTCTCTTAGACTTGGTGGATACCACACCGAGGCGGTCCATGACCACTCTACCATAGTATGTAATTGTGATATGCCTCATCCAAAATAGATCTTTTGTGTAACACCCCAGGTAAATAAAGAATATGACATTTTCATATTTATCCATATTTGTGAATAAAATATTAATATGACTTTAAAGGGGATTCTATGCTCGATGGCGTACCCAACACGCAACAATGAGTTTCTTGGGAATCTTACGTTGAACTCAAATAATAAAATAATATTATTTTAAATGGTAGTTAACATGTAGCCGTTGTATTGGTGGGAATGGATAGAAATAACTAAAATATTATTATATATGTTTTTAAATGTTTTTACATTTATCCAATAAAAGATAAAGGCTTAAAATACAGAAAGAATTCAATTTTAGGCGTATATTCCCTAGTTTTCACTAAAGGTTCACTTATCGCCTTTTGATGGAGAACCGTCATTAAATATAGTTTTGTTCACTCTTATACATTCTACTGGACCAAATAAAACTCTTCTTAATAATTGGGAAATCAAAATTTACTTTGTGTAAATTTTTGGTATCTTTCCGATAAAGTTCATTTTTTAATGAATAGTGTAAAATGTTGTATTTTAATTCAAAACCTCTTTTTAATCTAATTTATTTATATGATTAGATTATATTTTGAATTGGTTTTAAAGTGAAATTAGAACATATTTTTACCATTAAATCCAATAGTGGTTGTTGGAATTAATTTCACTTTGAAATCAGACTTAAACTAGTGTCAATCTTTTGATACTTATTGTTTCATAAAAACACGCTATTTGCTCTGACAGCGGGAATTAATTATTAAATTAATTAATGTGACTTATATGTTTTGAATTTTGTAAAATATACTTCATTTTTGAATTCGTAATATCAAATATAGCTTAGGGTGAATTTTTGGGATTTTTCTGAAAAACTTCAATTTTTGATGAATAGTGAAACCACTAAGTGGTATTTATAAAAACTGATTTTTCCATTTAAATGAAATTTTTCCATATTTGTGTTTTGAATTTCAAAAATCCGACATACATGGTTGTCATTAAGAAGTAAAACGTGGTTCAATGGGATAAAAATAATTTTTTGGTGAATAGTAACTTATTAAGTTTTTAATCGCGATTAGAGGTAATTAGTGTAGTTTATGGTAAGAATAATATTTTAATAAAATGAAATGACCTAGACACATGTCCTACCCTCATTTGATGTGTCATGGCCGACCAATACAATCCATGGGTCAACTTGGGGACCCCATGGAGCCACTTTGTTTGGGAAATGACATAAATATCTTTTTATTTAATGTTAAAGTAAAAATGACACAAACATGAGATGTTTTACTAAAACAATTTTTTACATGGGGTTATACAAGTCATATTTTTTACTATAAATAGTCATTGGAAATATAAAAAGATTTCCTACATCATAGTATTTGTTTTATAATTTTTAGACATTAAATAAATTACATTATTTATGACATCATGATGATGCAGCGATGACCTCATTATTTGACGATTTAAATAAAATGGAAAGATAATTTAATATCTAAGACCTAAACATGTCCAAAACCTTTTGGATGAGTGGATTTAGAACCCATATCACCTTATCCTTCAAATACATCAATTTGGGACCTTTAAAATCTGAAACTCTTTTGAAAATAAAGTAACATTTTGTAACTTTACAAGAGTGCCCCTCCTCTCCTCTTATAAAAGGGCCCCCACCTCTACCTCTTTACCCACACTCCCAAAGCCTTTGTCTCCGCCAAAACCTGCAAATTTTGTCTCTACACTTCCATCTCTTACTCCTTGAAGCCTCACTTTTGGAAGAAGTCTTCCCAAGGAAGCCTTTGAGCTCAAACCAAAGGGAGTTACCCGATTTTAAGGTAATGTCTTCACTTGTGTCCTTTTGTTTTATTTTGATTATCCAACCCCCTAAACTCTTTTTATTCATTTCTTTTGTAACAACTACAGTATATTCAATATAATAGGATGTTTTTATAAGAAGTATTCGAGCTACACTTACACACACCTACATCTAATGGTTAAATAACATACTGTTTCTGTGGATGGAAAATTTCTGCCTCACGAAACGATGATTGTTCAACATTCTTCTAACACCTTCAAAGGTGGCCATTAAGATGACACTATATTTATATATGATATATAATATGTTTATGTTATACTTAAGCTTCTGTATTTTTCATTTATTTCATACCTTTATGGTTTCCATTATGGGTAAACGCGATATCTTCATTTAAGGAAGTGCGGACTACCGCCCCCTCAAAGTGATTTGATTTGTTGTTACCATATGTGGTACGTATAAAGGGTATATTTAATGATATTATATATGATACCATAATGGAATTAAAATTCTATTATGTATCATTATTTTTTAATACCATTAAATATGAAATAGAAATGGAAATAGTGTTCATGCGTACGTACAGCTTACCGTCTCCATGAACGGTACATTTCATTTCTTATCTCAAAATGTTATGTAATATTATAAGTACATATATATAATGGATATATATGGAATATATTACATATAAATTATGGATATAATTATGTAATTATAACATATATATATTTATATATCTCATTTTGTTTTAATTCCATTAATATGACAAAAAATGAAAGTAGCGTTCATGCGTACGTACGGCCTACCGTCTCCATGAATGGTGATTTTCGTTTTTTAATCTCCAAATGATATGGAATACTATAAAATGAATATTTAATGGATATATATGATATTTTAATCATTAATACTATTCTGGAAATTATTAACTTATAACTACATGGGCAATCTATTTTCAAACAAGTTCATTTTTGACTCATGTACCAAACATCGACAAAAACGTCTGATATGAACTAACATTATTAAAAAATTATTATAACATTATAATATGTTATATGAACTGAATAATAATATCCAAAAGAGTTACATAGGCAATTATTTATTGACCAAAGTTTATTATTCAGGAATATAAAGAAACGAACAAGACAAGTTGGACTTGAGGTAAGGGATCCTACTCCTCTCTTTCTTTTTAAGTACACTCTTTTATGTCATTCCGTCTAAGCTCATATTTCTTGTTATTGGGATGTTATTTTATATTACTCTTACTGTAATTTTTAAGTTCATATGATGAGAGACCCTATTCTCTATCATCAATCCATTTTGGAAGTTTTGAGTGGCGCTGTTAGGCTGCCGAATTTTCGTAAGAGATCTAACCTCTCTCTTTCTCTTTAAGTACTCTCCTTTATGTCACTTCTTTTAATCTCCTCTTTTTTATGATGGGGGGTGTTCTTTTATATTCCACTTTCTGTACATTTTATTTTAATGTGATTAGATACCCTATTTTATCTCATCAATCCATTTTTGGAAGTTTTAAGTGGCGTCGTTAGGCTGCCGAGTTTTCGTAAGGGATTTTTCATCTCACTTTTATTCCCGGGAGATATATGCTACATTTGCCACAATTTTCTTTGAGTGGTGTATGTACTGACCATTATTTTACTCATTGTGTAATATTCTTTCATTTATGAGTATTTACATCAATTTTGTATTGTCCTTTTTTCACGGGGCGTATGTTTCGAAAGATACCCATGTCGGTAAAAGAACCTATCACCCTCCTATTTTTAAAAGACTTATTTTGTTATGTATTTTAATTCGCATAATATTATTTTGGGATATGTTCTTCTATATACTTATTGATGTAAATTTTATGTCCAAGTGATGAGATACCCTTTTTATCTCTCATCAACTCTTTTTGTGAATTTTGAAGTGACGCCGTTAAGCTGTCTAATTTTTGCAAGGGAACTTCTTAACCCAATTTCGATTCTTTAGGATAAACTTTTACACCATGAATATGTAGTTATATGATTATGTGTTAATTTCCTCTATTTGTTTTACACTTAATACCCACTTATATTTCATGTATTCGTTTGTCACACATAGTTATGTAACTGATTTTTCCTTAATCCAAGGATACCGTCTTTGTATGGGACTTCGTCTCAATATCCTTTCATTGAGGAATATTTTGTTTTATACTCAACCTTATTTTATACAGTGTATAAACCGCTTTGACTTTAATGTTTACCCAAAAGGAATCTATTTTATACGAAGCGTTTTACTAAACGACAAAAGGGAATGTTTTGTCGTATGTATGCGGCGACCACGACTTCTCCTCCGCCGTGACCATTATTTGAGTTTCGGCTTCCTCTACAAGCCATACCTTCTTTTTAAAAGAAAAATAAATACCATGTTTTACTTTTCTTTTATTTTGGTATTTAAAATGGTTTTCATAATGTTTTTATATCAATGTGTCGTATTGATATCTTGTGATTGAAAGGTGGGAATGTTATGTTTCCTTTATGCATGTTTTATGTGATACGATTATGTTGAGGTTCTTGGGCATTATTATGAAGACGGGTGGTTCCGTGATAAACTAAGGGCGGGTGAGCCCGATATAGCTCTCCAATGCATTGGGTAACGCGAAGGAGTGAAACGTTAAGGTTTCTCCGAAGAGATTTAGGGAATATACTGTGATGGGTATTCCAAACGTAACCAAGAGGGTTACTCCCTACGTAAGAATGTTATGAATGCCTCAAGTTACCTTTTATGTCTTATGATTTCTATGATTTATTCTTGATTTTATGAGGTATGTTAAAGTGCTTATGTTTTATGGGTAAAGTATGATATCATTCATATGTATACATGTACTCATGTTTCCTTTCCATATTTTTATATCCCTTACTGAGCTTTTTATGCTCATCCCAAGTTTTTGAAATGTTTTTCACAGGTCAAGGGAAGGGTACATGATGTGATGATAGTTTCAAGGATGTGTCAAGAAAGAATCCATGTTTTATTTTAAATATGTTTCCGTTGATGGGAAGAATGAATACTGTCTTTTATGTAACCACTTTGTTTAAATGTGGAATGTAATGCAAGTTTCATGATCTAATTCTCTAAAACTCTAAACCTGAAAAGATCCTCAATGTGTAATCTTCTAATAACTCAATATTAAGTAAGGTTTAAGGCTGGGGCCTTATAGTTGGTATCAGAGGTCGGTTTAGATAACTTTAGAGGTTAGGGTATTCTCTAAGCACAAGTGACATTACCATAATGGTTAGGATTTCAGAAAGAGTACTAGTTTTAGATAAAGTGAATGAGTAAGTATATCTTAGTGTTTATCTTCCTTATTAGTACATGATGGTTATGTTGATATACTCACACTAACCTTTTTGGTTTTAGTAAATGGCTGGATCTAGCAGGCACCAAAGTGACAATGGGTTTGAAGGAAACTATGGTGGTTCTCTGATTAAGAGACTGGATGAGATAGGGGATTCAATGAGGAATCTCATGGTTGTTCTAAACCAACTATCAAGGAGTCATGATCATCCACTTCAACCTTGGTGAGTTCTCTAATGCATCATGTACGAGATGGCCAACTCGATGTGGAAATTCAGGTAATAATTATATAGGTAACCATTAGGGTTTATATGATCCTTACTTTTTAGGTAATTATGGGTTACTCTATGATATGATGGAAAATGAAAGGAATGAGATAAACTTGAGGTTAAAATATGTTATGATCATTTTTGAAGATTTTATCTCGATTTGGGGGATGTTTTAAGAATTATATAGTTTTGGAAAAAGGACAACACACAGACCGTGTGGCAACCCGTCGCGTCGGACAAAGATGCGGGAATCAAACCCACAACCAAAGTGCAACTGGTATTTATCACCTACCACTGGACTATGTGAAGTCCCTGGTTAGTTTGACTGATTCTTTTTAGTTATTTGATTTTATGAATTAAGAATAAGTTGATTTTGGGTTATTTATGAAAATTATTAACCTATCATGGAGGATATGTGATTAGGATAATTACTTTTCAATATGAGACTTTAGGAGCAACTGATGTTGTTTGGAGATAAATGTTACGATTTAACTTGGAAGACTATGTGACTAAATACTTCAAATATTTGGGTTTCAATCTTAGTTTGGTTTACTTTGAAGAATTTTATGGAAAAATTGATTATAGAATGGTCCTCGTTGAACTTTGGGTTTTGTTGGACAAATTTTGGAGATTAAGAATAGATTTTCTTTTTACAAAGGGTTATCCTTTTCTGGATTATTTGATCTTGTACTAACCTTTTTGGTTTTGGTTTTGGTTAAAGTCTAAAGACATGGGAAGTATATAGTTCTCTTTTGTAGATTATGTGACTCTCTAGAAGTTGATTATAGTACTCTTAATGTGAACAAGTCTCCCTAAATACTCGTCTTTTGAAAAAAAAAATATGAGTTTGATTAAGGAATCTAGTAAAAGTTGAAAGTCAACATGATAAGTGATTATGTTTCCTTATAAATAAATTCCTCAATAAAAAGTAACTTAAAACAAAAATGTTGTCTATTAACTATTCCTACTGGGGAATCGAATACCGTTTAACCCATCACATGTTTGTGATTTTCTTATGGTTAACTTTCTCCTAGACATGTTTTCTATCACTCTCCATCAGAACATGACCCTATGTTTTCTCCTCAATGTCCATGTTTTCATACTTGTAATCCTAGTATGGGTTAACTTGGGTGACCTTTATACTTATCTTTCTTTATTTTAAAGTGATTGTTTTACCGACTCTTGTTCCGATGTGGGACTTTCAAGGATGTTTCCAAGCTCAATTTTAGAAATTGCGAGGATGCAATTCCCAAAAGTGGGGAAGGATGTAACACCCCAGGTAAATAAAGAATATGACATTTTCATATTTATCCATATTTGTGAATAAAATATTAATATGACTTTAAAGGGGACGCTATGCTCGATGGCGTACCCAACACGCAACAACGAGTTTCTTGGGAATCATACGTTGCACTCTAATAATAAAATAATATTATTTTAAATGGTAGTTAACATGTAACCATTGTATTGGCGGGAATGGATAGAAATAACTAAAATATGATTATATATGTTTTTAAATGTTTTTACATTTATCCAATAAAAGATAAACGCTTAAAATACGAAAAGAATTCAATTTTAGGCGTATATGCCCTGGTTTTCACTAAAGGTTCACTTATCGCCTTTTGATAGCAAACCGTCATTAAATATAGTTTTGTTCACTCTTATACATTCTATTGAACCAAATAAAACTCTTCTTAGGAATTGGGACATTAAAATTTACTTTGTGTAATTTTTTGGTATCTTTCCGATAAAGTTCATTTTTTAATGAATAGTGTAAAATGTTGTATTTTAATTAAAAACATCTTTTTAATCTAATTTATTTATATGAATAGATTATCTTTTGAATTGGTTTTAAAGTGAAATTAGAATATATTTTTACCATTAAATCCAATAGTGGTCGTTGGAATTAATTTCACTTTGAAATCAGACTTAAACTAGTGTCAACCTTTTGATACTTATTGTTTCATAAAAACACGCTATTTTCTCTGACAACGGGAATTAATTATTAAATTAATTAATGTGACTTATATGTTTTGAATTTTGTAAAATAGAATTCATTTTTGAATTCGGAATATCAAATATATCTTAGGGTGATTTTTTGGGATTTTTTTGAAAAACTTCAATTTTTGATGAATAGTGAAACCACTAAGTGGTACTTATAAAAAATGATTTTTCTGTTTAAATGAAATTTTGCCATCTTTGTGTTTTGAATTTCAAAAATCCTACATACATGGTTGTCATTAAGAAGTAAAATGTGGTTCAATGGGATAAAAACAATTTTTTTGGTGAATATTAACTTATTAAGTTTTTAATCGCGATTAGATGTAATTAGTGTAGTTTATGGTAAGAATAATGTTTTAATAAAATTAAATGACCTAGAAACATGTCCTAACATCATTGTATGTGTCATTTCCGACCAATAAAATCCATGGGTCAACTTGGGGACCCCATGGATCCACTTTGGTTGGGAAATGACATAAATATCTTTTTATTTAATGTTAAAGTAAAAATGACACAAACATGAGATGTTTTACTAAAACAATTTTTACATGGGGTTATACAAGTCATGTTTTTGACTATAAATAGTAATTGGAAATCCAAGAAGATTTCCTACATTATAGTTTTTTTTATAATTTTTAGACATTAAATAAATTAAATTATTTATGACATCATGATGATGCAGCGATGACCTCATTATTTAACGATTTAAATAAAATGGAAATATAACATAATATCTAAGAACTAAACATGTCCAAAACCTATTGGATGAGTGTATTTAGAACCCTTATCATATTATCCTCGAAATAAATCAATGTGGGACCTTTAAAATCTGAAACTCTTTTGAAAATAAAGTAACATTTTGTAACTTTACAAGAGTGCCCCTCCTCTCCTCTTATAAAAGGCCCCCACCTATACCTCCTTACCAACACTCCCAAAGCCTTTGTCTCGGCCAACCCCTGCCCATTTTGTCTCTCAACTTCCCTCACTTACTCCTTGAAGCCTCACTTTTGGCAGAAGTCTTCCCAAGGAAGCCTTTGAGCTCAAACCAAAAAGAGTTACCCGATTTTAAGGTAATGTCTTCACTTGTGTCCTTTTGTTTTATTTTGCTTCTCCAACCCATTAAATATTTTTATTCATTTCTTTTGTAACAACTCCAGTATCTTCAATATACTATGATGTTCTTATAAGAAGTATTCTAGCTACACTTACACACACCTACATCTAATGGTTAAAGAACATATTGTTTCTGTGGATGGCGAATTTCTGCCTCACGAAACGATGATTTTTCAACATTCTTCTAACACCTTCAAAGGTGGCCATTAAGATGACACTATATTTATATATGATATATAATATGTTTATGTTTTACTTAATCTTATTTATTTTTAATTTATTTCATACCTTTATGGTTTCCATTATGGGTAAACGTGATATCTTCATTTAAGGAAGTGCGGACTACCGCCCCCTCAAAGTGATTTGATTTGTTGTTACCATATGTGGTACGTATAAAGGGTATATTTAATGATATTATATATTATACCATACTGGAATTAAAATACTATTATGTATCATTATGTTTTAATTCCATTAAATATGAAATAGAGATGGAAATAGCGTTCATGCGTACGTACGACTTACCGTCCCCATGAACGGTACATTTCATTTCTTATGTCAAAATGTTATGTAATATTATAAGTACATATATATAATGGATATATATGTAATATATTACATCTAAATTATGGATATAATTATGTAATTATAACATATATATATATATATATATATATATCTCATTTTGTTTTAATTCCATTAATATGACAAAAAATGAAAGTAGCGTTCATGCGTACGTACGGCCTACCGTCTCCATGAAGGTGCTTTTCGTTTTTTAATCTCAAAATGATATGGAATAGTATAAAATGAATATTTACTGGATACATATGATATTTTAATCATTAATACTATTCTGGAAATTATTTACTTATAACTACATGGGAAATCTTTTTTCAAACAAGTTCATTTTTGACTCATGTACCAAACATCGGCAAAAACGTCTGACATGAACTAACATTATTAAACAATTATTATAACATTATAATATGTGATATGAACTGAATAATAATCTCTAAAGGAGGTACTTAGGAAATTATTAATTGACCAAAGTTTATTATTCAGGAATATAAAGAAACGAACAAGACAAGTTGGACTTGAGGTAAGGGATCATACTCCTCTCTTTCTTTTTAAGTACACTCTTTTATGTCATTCCGTCTAAGCTCATATTTCTTGTTATTGGGATGTTCTTTTATATTACTATTACTGTAATTTTTATGTTCATATGATGAGTGACCCTATTCTCTATCATCAATCCATTTTGGAAGTTTTGAGTGGCGCCGTTAGGCTGCCGAATTTTCATAAGAGATCTAATCTCTCTCTTTCTCTTGAAGTACTCTCCTTTATGTCACTTCTTTTAAGCTCCTCTTTGTTATGATGGGGGATGTTCTTTTATATTCCTCTTTATGTAAATTTTATTTTAATGTGATGAGATACCCTATTTTATTTTATCAATCCATTTTTGGAAGTTTTAAGTGGCGCCGTTAGGCTGCCGAGTTTTCGTAACGGATTTTTCATCTCACTTTTATTCCCGTGAGATTTATGCTACATTTGCCACAATTTTCTTTGATTGGTGTATGTACTGACCATTATTTTACTCATTGTGTAATATTCTTTCATTTATGATTATTTACATCAATGTTGTATTGTCCTTCTTTCACGGGGCGTATGTTTCAAAAGATACCCATGTCGGTAAGGGAACCTTTCACCCTCCTATTTTTAAAAGACTTATTTTGTTATGTCTTTTAATTCACATAATATTATTTTGGGATATGTTATTCTATATCCTTATTGATGTAAATTTTATGTCCAAGTGATGAGATACCCTTTTTATCTCTCATCAACTCTTTTTCTGAATTTTGAAGTGACGCCGTTAAGCTGTCTAATTTTTTCAAGGGAACTTCTTAACCCAATTTCGATTCTTTGGGATAAACTTGTACAACTTGAATATATCCTTCTATGATTATGTGTGAATGTCCTCTTATTGTTTTACACTTAATACACACTTATATTTTGTGTATTCGTTTGTCACACATAGTTATGTAACTGATTTATCCTTAATCTAAGGATACCGTCTTTGTATGGGACTTCATCTCAATCTCCTTTCATTGAGGCATATTTTGATTTATACTCAACCTTCTTTTATACGGTGTATAAACCCCTTTTACTTTTACGTTTATCCAAAAGGAATCTTTTTTATATGAAGCGTTTTACTAAACGACAAAAGGGAATGTTTTGTCGTATGTATGCGGCGACAACGACTTCTCTGCCGCCGTGACCATTATTTGAGTTTCGGCTTCCTCTATAAGCCATACCTTCTTTTTAAAAGAAAAATAAATACCATGTTTTACTTTTCTTTTATTTTGGTATTGAAAATGGTTTTCATAATGTTTTTATATCAATGTGTCGTATTGATATCTTGTGATTGAAAGGTGGGAATGTTATGTTTCCTTTATGCATGTTTTATGTGATATGATTATGTTGAGGTTCTTGGGAATTATTATGAATACAGGTGGTTCCGTGATAAACTAAGGGCGGGTGAGCCCAATATAGCTCTCCAATGCATTGGGTAACACGAAGGAGTGAAACGTTAAGGTTTATCCGAAGAGATTTAGGGAATATACTATGATGGGTATTCCAAACGTAACCAAGAGGGTTACTCTCTACGTAAGAATGTTATGAATGCCTCAAGTTACCTTTTATGTCTTGTGATTTCTATGATTTGTTCTTGATTTTATGAGGTATGTTAAAGTGCTTATGTTTTATGGGTAAAGTATGATTTCATTCATATGTATACATGTACTCATGTTTCCTTTACATATTTTTATATCCCTTACTGAGCTTTTTATGCTCATCCCAAGTTTTTGAAATGTTTTTCACAGGTCAAGGGAAGGGTACATGATGTGATGATAGTGTCAAGGATGTGTCAAGAAAGAATCCATGTTTTATTTTAAATATGTTTCCGTTGATGGGAAGAATGAATACTGTCTTTTATGTAACCACTTTGTTTAAATGTGGAATGTAATGCAAGTTTCATGATCTAATTCTCTAAAACTCTAAACTTGAAAAGATCTTCAATGTGTAATATTGTAATAACTCAAGATTAAGTAATTTTTAAGGCTGGGGCCTTATATTTTGGCTCAAGGTGTCTTGAACATAATACCTCCATCAGTGGAAGCATCAAAAACTATGTGGGTGGTTAGATGGTGGAATTTGTAAAATATCTGGAGTTGGATCCACATGTCTACTCTATGGTGTAGTTACTTTCTCATAGATTCATAGAATTTATCCCAATATTCCCATACAGATTCTCCATAAATCTGAGTGAATTTTTTTATATCATTCCAAATCATCCAAGTCTAGATTAGAAGGAAGTATCTGTCTAAAAATGTATTGGCTAGATCATCCCAAGTCATGATTGACTTAGGAACTAACTTTTAAGCCAATATTTCCCTTTATCTTGCAGGTAAATGAGAAATACAGAAATAATTATTACATTAGAAGGTATTTAATGGTTAAAAAGGTATCAAAACTATTTAGGAAGTTCAAAATGTGTTCATGGGGGTCTTCTCTTTGAATCCCATTGAACTGGACCATGTTCTAGATCCTGTGAATCATTCCAGGTTTAATCTCCAATGTGTGTGCCTAAATAAGAGGGTGCAAAATAATTAGTGTATCACCATGGATTGATGGTAATCCATAATCCATGATGGTGTGTCATTTATATCCAATCTACTCTCTATAAACTACTAGTTTCATATTTGGAATTTTTGGTGGGTTGAGTTGATTTTGACCTATAGGATTTCTGTAATCTACCATTTATGAATGGAGACTTATAGAGAGATAATTTTCCATTTTAGGAATGAAGTAAATATGTTCTTTCATGTCAAGGATCCTCGAACGAGTCAAAGATACCTGACACATGCCCTAATCCACAATAATAATAAGGACGAATTAGAATATGAAAAGAAACTGAAAAGAAAAGAGAAATAGAGTAACAAAGCGGTGATCTCTGGTCCTTGTTGTAGGATTCTGTATGAAGCATAAAAAATCATATTCCACAGAAATGGAACCAAAATTTTATTTTCTCTCACGTTTTTAATTAGTATATCCTACTGTTAGATTATATTTATTTTTTTCCCAAATAAAAATTTCTACTATGATGTATTATAGTAGTTGTGTGAGGTCGATCCCATGGGGAATTGAGCTGGTAGTAGGAACTTACAGCTTATAACCATAAGTATAGGAATCCTCATAAGTTTCTTCATGTTTGGGAAAACTAACACTGAAGAATTATGAATTAGGAACATATATAATGAAGGTATCAAAGTCATTTTCAAGGTTTCAGGTAAAATATATTCTCCATCCTAAAATGGTATGGTCCTAAGATCTAGGCTATGAATCAAGCATAGGTCGCTAGTTGACTATAGTCAAGTAAACTAGTTCAATTTAGGAGATGGATACTCTCTGGTCTATATGTAATCTCAACCTAAGCACATTAATAAAAACTTCTAAGGAAGATGTGTCATAGGCTATTGGTCATAGGCTAATCTAAATCAATCAGGTCAGTGTAATTCATCCAAACATCCATTGGTTAGGGCCGCTCAAAATAATTGGATAAACATATTCTATTTTAACTAATTACTATTATTATGATTACCAAGTTGAGAATTAGAGATTTATTAAATTCATATACACTTAATCTCTACCCCCACCATAGGTGGTTTATCCAATCATGGAAGAATTGTTATATAATGAGTAAAATGTTGAAAACATTTTGAGTTTACAAATAAAAATTTGGTTTGAACAATTAACAATTAAAAAAATATTTAGAGTTATCAATTAATGAACCTGAAATAATGAATTAGAAATAAATATATGGATTCAATCTGAATTATAACCAATAATTTACTTGAAACAAGAACAAGAACAAGCATATCAAAGGTTTGTGGATGATCGATGCTCAAAATGAAAAATATGTGAATAATGGTGTCGGTGATATAAAAATGGATGAATAACATCGTTGAAATTGATCCATGTTTCTTGTATTAAATTATAATAACGAAATTTTTTTATGAAAATTGAGTTTGGGTATTTGGAGTAGAAGGGAAAAAAGAGAAAAATGAAAGAAAATTAATTCCATCATCTCCCAATTCTATACACACTTACTTCATATATGTATGGTAAATTACATGAAATGTAATGTGTATTCACATCGTGTAATACTTATCCAAGATTTTCTTTACGGATTTTGAATCTTTGTGTATCTCACATGAATATCATCCAAGATTTGGAATTTTGACCCTTCTCACATCGTGTAACTGGATTTTACGTCATGTTACAAGATGCAAGGTCGTGAAGCTTCCTTTAGCTAGATCATTTTAAGAGGGAAATTTGATATGAATTCTATATGTCATGGATCAGTGATTCATGTCATGTAAGAAAGTTTATCTTCTTGTAATGATTATTCACTTCATGAAACATTTCCTTTCTTTGAAATTCTTCATGACCTGGCTTCAATACTATCACTATGTGGTGTAATGTTATTACTCGTCATGTAATGATGTTGCATGACATTTACTAGTGATTTTTTATCCTTTTTTTTGGTAATTGTTCCTTTGAAATTTTTAATTATATTTCATATAATAATCAACACATACCATGTGAATTATCACCTAAATCATTGAAAATATTTAATAAAATGACTCCAAAATTTATATATGATTTCATCTTAATAGTTCAAAATGTTATAAGATTGTTTTTATCTACATTCGTATGTCTATGTTATTCCTTAATAGATACTTGTTTCTTATTAATGAATTTCACTCTTATGAATATTTTATATTATTATGATAGTGTTTTATTCCATGAATCATGTTTATGATCTAAAAATATTTGGTATGTATTTTTTTATTTATGATCATGATCTCATACCCTTATGCATATCTTATGCTCATATATAATCATTTATTGATATATCCTATATTGACCCTTACTGAGAATCTATCCTCACCCGTTATTATATTGTTTCTTCCCTGGGTTAGCAATAAAGGTTTTAAGTAGGGTATACCAAATAATTTTTCTATGTGGGAAACATTTAATATCTTTCAGGAAATAAGAGGATTGGGTATCTTGTCTCCAAAGACACTAAATATTTGAATTTCTATCATGGATAGTAATATTATTTATGGAATATTAATTTAAAAGGATGTAATATTTATGAATGTAATTCTTAGATAACTATAGTAATTGAAATAAAATTGAAATCTTTGTTTGATTATGTGATTGCAGATCCTCACATCACTATGTTTTATATAAGTTCAAGAATCAATACATACATAGTTATTGGATATGGGTAATTTCAATCCTATTGTAGAATTATGGATAAGGAAAACCATACTTTAGTGTTATTACATAGATGCAGATCTCAAATAGGTAAATTTGGATATATGAGATATACCACACTATGAAGTTTTAGTTTCATATGTGGAACACCTATTATTTTGAAAACATTATCCCAGTAGTTTAATGTCAAGCGAGAGGTATGATATGATATAGAATTTAAACTCAAACATCGAAGAATTTAGTTTCATATAGTTTTGGTTTATTTGATGGGAAACTATTAAAATTTTTTAAATTCATATGGATTTGAATTTCCAGTGCCCCAATTTGAAGCTATGAAATTTATTTCTTAAGAAACCTTACATTTTTGGAAATTATTATACACTCTCCATCCATTTTGATAAGTGAATAAGATTGATTAGAGTAGTTCATTTGTATAATATAAGGTCTTTCATATTTCTATTCCAACACTGTGGTCTTTTACAAGTATCATTGGTGTTCATAAGGCTAACACTACTTCTCATTAAATAAATGAGTAGTAGTATAAATTCTTGTTTAATTATCATGTGAAAATGTTTTGATAGATCTTGAGGCTATGTGGTGTGCCTAACCATTTCTCATTATATCTCACCAAGCCAAATTAATGAATTTAATATTTAGAAAGTAGATATAAAATGAAAATAAAATGTGAAGGAAACTGAACATTGATGAGGAAAACTACTAGTCTCTTGTATGTTAGTGAATATGGGTTTGATTGTGTGGTAGTTCTGGTTATGTTTTGATAATCCCAAAAACCCTGAAGGAGTTTTTCTAGAAAATGATTTATGTATTTTTCTACAATGTTATAAATAATATTGGGTCGAGTTTTATTCAAATACTATATCTATTTTATCACCACAGCATGACAGTGTGATTAATTATTAGATTATATATCTTACTCATTGTATAGTTTCTTCATCTTAAAGGAACTAAATTTGATTCCATTGTCCATCAATATTGTTTGAGGGACTCTAAATCAGGGAATTATATTATACTTGATGATGTTAATAACATCATTTATCATAACATTATTTAGTGTTATAAATTTATCCCATTTGGATAATAAGATACACTACTAGAAACTTATCCTTTACCAATGGTTTCAAACCATTGGTAATGGCCAGACAACTGTTGGTATAAACTATACCAATGGTTGTCCAAACCATTGGCTGTAGAGCCATGGGGATAGACATATCCCAAAAATTCTATGAGAACCAATGGGATATGGGTGCTTAATGGATTATATACCAATTTTTACAAGAAAATGTTGGTATAAATATTAAACAACGGTTTAAAACCATTAGAAATATAAAAACCCATGATTATACCAACGGTTGTCCAAACCATTGGTATAGACTTTTACCAAGGATTTCTCACAAATTGTTGTGAAAAGTCATGTATAGAATCTATACCAACGGTTTTTCAACCATTTTTATATACATATACCCATGGTTTACATGAAACCATTGGTATATGATTTCTTTTCAAACATATGACAACGATTGTAAACTGTTGACATAAACTTTATGCACCTACAACAGCAACATGCCTGCCTCCCCCTGTGCACCTGCAATAATGAACTTCCACCAGTTCTCAATACACACATACCATACCTATAGTTATGTATTCAATTAACCTGTACACACATACAAAATTAACACATAATTTATAAGCTAATTCTAACAAGTGTACACAAATAACAAGTATACCCATACAACATTAACACATAATTCATAAGTTAATTAAATACATAAAGAATTAAATGCAGAATTTAGATCCATTACCCTATGAAATAAAAAATTCATAATTTAATACATATAATATTGAATTCTCTATAACACATACTAAATTGAGTTCTGAATTCTGAAGGTAATAACCACTATATAAGAAAATCATGTTTCAGGTTTTGAATATGGAATTGTTGTTTATAGGCATGGGTGAATTCAGATGAGATTTTAATTTTTGGATAATGTGTTATTCCATGATATAGTAAGGGGTAATGTGACATGGGGTAGATTATCTAATGGTTTATGCCTATCCAAGGGGGTAGGGGGTGTCCGGGGGGGTGTACAGGTGGGGTGGGGGGCTGTCTAGGGGGTTGGGGGGGCCCGGGGGGTGGAGGATTTCCAGGGGGCTGGGGGCCTATCCAAGGGGGTAGGGGGTGTCCAGGTTGGGTTGGGATATCCAGGGCGTGGGGGGATATCCATGGAGGAGGGGGTGTCTAGGGGGTGGGGGTGGGGTGTCCAGGGGGTGGGGGTGGAGGTGGGGGGTTGTTTTGGGGGTTGGGGGGGGGGGGGGTTCCAAGGGGGTAGGGGGTGACTAGGGGGGTGGGGGATGTCTAGGGGGGTCCAGGATGTTGGGGGGGTGTCCAAGTGGCTGGGGTGTCCGGGGGGGGGGGGGAGGTCCAGAGGGGTGGGAGGTGTCTAGGGGGGTGGGGTGGTGTCCAGGGGGGTGGGGGTGTCCAGGGGGTTGGGGGTGTCCAAGTGGGTAGGGGTGTCCAGGGGGTGAGGGTGTCTTTGGGGGGTGGGGGGATATCCAGGGGTGGGGGTGTCCAGGGGGTTGGGGTGGGGCTGTCCAGGGGGTTGGGGGGCTGTCCAAGGGGGTAGGGAGTTTCTAAGGGGGTGGGGGAAATCCAGGGGGTGGATGGGGGGGGGGGCTATCCATGGGGGTGGGGTTGTCCAGAGGGTGGGGGGGGGGGGTG